>BMAO01014122.1:0-17273 GCA_019973975.1 Trichonephila clavata | reverse complement strand
AAATGACCTCAGGATAAGAGATATTTTTTTTTTACAAAAACTAGAGCACTTTATCTCGGTTACTATTTGAAAATGCTTAAAAAGACTGTGATTATATTCACATAAGGGACTGTAAATTTTGTAGTAAAACAGTGATTGATAAATCTGAAGGTTAAAACAATTTTTCTATTATACAGAGCTTACAGAAAAAATTTCAGTTAATTATGTTCAAAACTTTTTCAGTAATCGCTGACCCCGTTTTGTTTATTATTCAAGAAATCACAATTCGAGTAAAACGCGTTTTAAAGTTTGACACTTGCTTAAAGTAATGGCATCTGCTTTTACTAACACTATTGTAGTTTTTGTTCTAGTAAACGGAAAATGATAAATTTGGTATTTTTATAAAGCTAATAAGATGGCCATAAAAATAAAATCATAAAAAAATATTTGTCAATTTTTTGTCAAAATTCACAGTTTTAGGGTAGTCGGATACCTTAAATAGTTAGCATTTTGAGGTATTTTTGCTTTAAAACTGTTTTATGTAATACATATACAAAGGGTAAATTGAAAAAAATTGAGAAAATTCTTTTAAATCAATGATTTTTCATAAATTGTACCATGTCCATCTGAAAAAAGATACCATTACAATCAGGATTGGAATCAATTTTATCAAGTTTTATTTTAGCTATAGCGTGTTTTATAAACCGTAATATAAGAATGATAACGGGATAGGCTTAGGGCTGTAACAAAAAGGTGAAATACTTCATCTGACTAGGCCTGAAAATAATATACTATTTCTATAAAAATGAAAATTTTCATAAAATATAACTCACTGTAGTCGTTAAACAACTATCTTATTGTATTAATCTTAGTGTCAGTTTAGTTTCAGATGAGTTAATTCTTGGTTCTAATTTCTGGACAACATAATTAAATTGGTTTCTAAACTATGTCAAATATTTTTATTATAATTATCGTTATTAATTAAACATTAAGAAAACCTTTTTTAATAAATCAATATTATTTTATACGATATTATTTCAAAGTTATAATTATTTACACATTATATTATAGGAAATGGTACAAAGATTTGTTACCATTGGGATGGTGAAAACGTGTTTAAAAATATATATGCTCAATTATTGAATAATTCAAGCGTACAGATTTGTCATACAAGTAACAATACATTGAAAAGAATTATTTATAATGCTTCTTCCAGGGAATAGAGAAATAGAAGCTAAATCATACAAAAACACAAATTTCTTCTATATTATTGATAATGTACAATGACAATACTGATAGAATGTTCCATTATAAAATACTTGACATTTTCGGGGGTATTGTTAGACTATGTTAGATATTAATGTTTAATAATACTGGAAGAGACTAAGGTATGTGTATGCTATTATTGGCAGAATTTGCAATGTGTTTCTTTATAAGATGCATTGATTTTAATAATAATGGTACTTTACTGATAAAAATATTTGCTATAAGATTATTGATGCCTCACTAAAAATATTTAAAAATAAAACACTGTCTCCACGTGAATTTATTCTACACTTCTATTAAGAATGGAAAAATGAATTATATATATATTACTTTTTTCTGTGGAATAATTAATATTTCTTACCACACAAATGTGGATGAACATGATTTATAGAAGACTCAACAACGGGTTTTCATAATACTGATATTTTCCTTTCAGTGGTGTAAAATACTAGTAGGTGTATGAGTATTTGAGAAATTCAGTAAAACGTGTGCCATATGAAAACACAAAGACGTTTTAGAATTACTTTCATTTTCTGTAAAAAATACATTATTGGAACTAATTATTATTACATACATTTATTAAATTTTGATTGTAAAAACTATGTATTCTATTGAGGTAAATATAAAAAAAAATTAGATAAAATTTAACTTATTTTTTTTTCGGATATGTGTTTTCAGACAGCTGTATTGAGAGTTATAGAAGAGATAAATATTACAGAATATTGTTCAAAGCGTTTTTAAATTAGAAGACACTTTTTATTACGTTTTTATATACTATTTGTACTTAACTGAGTAAAACTCATAAGCAGATGTTATAAAATGAAAAAATAAAATAGGCACATTTTACACACAAAATGCAGTGAAAATCGCGTAACACAAAATTGAGGGGGGACTGAAATATATTTTCGTGTTAAGCAATACTGCGAAAATTATCTTCAACAAAATTAAGTGTGTTAGATTACGTTTTATTTGCATAGGTGTATATATATATATATATATATATATATATATATATATATATATATATGCATTATTTTTAGTAAAAACCAATGACACAAAACATTACTAACAACTTATTGAAATTTAATGCAAAATCTAAAAGTTTCTTAAAACCAAAACATTCTTTGAGCTTTTTGAAATTTGTCTGATATTTTTTTGTTTGTATTGTCTTTCTCAGCATCAAATTGTCAACACATTGTTCGATGTCATCCATTTTGTTATTCCTTTCACCATTGGAATGTGCGTCTAAATAGCTGCCCATACTTTTCATGATGTTCTGCTTTCAGGATGACGTGGGAACAGGAGCTACATTATTCATTTCATTTTCGTCATAAAAATCTGCATCAATGATATTTTTTTGAGTTTTGAACAAACTCCAAAATGTATTTGTCTGCCATAATTGGGGCTGTACACACACAGTACCATCATCTACTACAATATATTCTTCACATCTCTCTTCTGGGGACACAGTACGATTCAACTGACAAAAATCGGTCAAAAAATCAAAATTAATTTTTTTAGCTAAAAGTGTTTTTTATATACTTTGCTATGAACTGACAAAATTTGAAAGCTCTAAACTTAAAAAACACTGAATTATGATAGCTTTTGCGTTCGTTTTTATTCACATCCCTACAGCAAATCAAAAAGTTAAATTAACTTATCTCGGAAAGATAAAATAACTAGTTTGTCTTTATTTAAAATGCTAAGGCTTTTTTTTCTATATTACCAAATGCTTAAAATTTTTTTTACCTATTGCTAATAGTACGTGTAACAAAAGTTGGTATGCATTTTTGAATCAAAGCGATACTTATTTTTTAAAAAAAATAATTGAACTCAGGATTTGTACATTTTTTAAGGAATTTTCAATACGCATTCATAAAAACAAGTATTGTACACATACCAATCATGTTATTGCAAAACCCATGCCAACTTCCGTTTTGTATAGTTTGAGGTACTTGTAAATCAAATTTCATGCGTGAACATAAATTTTTGTAGGAGGAGTAGTAGCATTTTAAAATCACTTCACAAATTTGAAGTTTTTTAGTTAAAAAATTAAATGCCTAGGTTTTTATGAAATTTTGAGCACAAAATCTGTTTTACATAATATACAGACATAGGAGGCAACGAAAAATTTTTTGAAAATCCTTAAATTAAATTTTTTGCTTAAATCGTACCATGTCCCCCCTTAAATAACTAAAATATAAACAACCCACGTCCCACTCTCAGCGGGGCGTTGTAAAATTATCAAACATCACCCTGTCCACGTCGATAAAAAAGGTGGGAATGCACTGCTGTATAGGGTTTTACGGTAGTGGGAAACCGAGTCACAAGCCAAACTAGTGACCTGCAATATTTCTGTCGAATCATCGGTTTGAATCCTAGTCCCATTAAATGCACTCCAGTTTGAGAGTCTGAAACATATTATATCTATTGATGCTCAAGGTGGTACCATGTGGAGCAGAAACAAACTTTTATTCCATTCACTAGATGCCTAACAAGAAGAAAAACGTGTTTAAAATGGAAAATGAAAATATGTACTACCACAAATCCTTTTATCACATAATAGGCACGATAAATGAAAAATTTTTATGCATCATCTAACATACTTGTTTTTTTCGAAAGTAATAATTTTTATGCATATATTCTTGCTTATTTTACTATTGTTTTCTGTTTTAAATCGTTTGTTCCAGCCTTGGTATTAGTATCTTGTTTTATTACAAAGCTTTGAATGTGAATTTAAGAAAGTATTGGTGCCAATCAAAACATTTTGTTCAACATTCTTTTAAATTTTACGTTTCTGTACTCTACGTACCACCAAACGTTTTCCTAAGAAACTTAAGCAATTTTTAAGACTAACTTTTCTATCCTTTCGTTTCCCTAAGTCATTATTACACCTCTATTATTTTTCTTGTTATAACTGCTTAGTGCAGAAAATACTGAGAGTTTGCTCTCTTTTGTTCTAAAGCTTTACTTACCGAGAATGATTGCAAAATGGCCACTCTCTCTTGACGTTAAGAACACGTTAAAAAATTATTTTTTCTGCTCAACATATTCCACAATAAATCATATCTGTCTCTGTGAGAGACTCGAGAAATAATTATTAAAATTTTCTCTAAATTCATTGCTTGTTCCCAATATCCTCCCAATATACTTCCATTCATGTAACGTAAAACTGTTTTTAACGTCTACTTAACGTTTTAAAATTTGACTAAACACATGCTTAATGCTTCAAATGGAATGTACATTTATAACTGCACATCGTAGGATAAACAGTGATTAAAGTCTTAACTCCTTTGTGTGTGTCAATGTTAAAGGCTTTACATATTCTCTGAGGCACAATTGTAACAATAATGCAGGCATGGGTTAGTAGAGGCTTTTGTTTCAGAAATCCAGGGTTTTGTAATGTCTCTGAGAATAAGCTGCGAGATTGTAATTAGCAGTGAAATTTAAGCTCGCTGGCTTTGGGAATCCCATAACTGTACGATCATCCTAAACATTGTCTGCTCGAGAAAGGGATTTGTTTTACATTATGTTTAGTAGCATTACCCTATGGGCAATGGAACTGTGTATCCCCTCTTGTAGAATGGGGAAATGAATTGTTTACTACTAATAGAATAGATGGAATGTTCCTATTAGAACAGGGACTCTACCATTGAATTTGTTATTTCTACACTAAATATCGTTAGTTTTCTAATGCATTGTATCTAATTATACACTATTTGCAGTGAAAAATGGAATACTTTAGAAATTATATATAAAAGATATCATACGTAAAAATCTGATTTTTTTTTTTAAAAAAGTCTATGTACATTATAAATTTTTAAATTAAATGAAAATGCTTATTTAAAATATGTGCATTTCCCAATTTTTATTCTATTGCAATATCTGCACAAATTTAACCGTTTGGGTCCCTAGCAACGCGACCTCGCTTTTGAGATTTTATGTCCAGAAAACCCAGTACATTTCGAACATTATGGACAACTGACGGTGCGTTACCGATTGCTGAAGTCACGTGCTCTGATTTACTGAAGCAATTCGTTACAAAGCTCTTTTTGATGAAAATAGTACATTTTTTACAAAAAGTGAAACAATACTATAGCTCCGATTTGGATTCATTGCTGTAAAATGAACAAAGCGCTATCGCACCGCTTGGTATTTCTCGAAATAAAATAAAATAAGCGCTATCGTGCTGCTTGGGTATTTTGAGTTTTCATTCTGAGAAAGCGCTGTTGCGCTGTTTGTGATTCCTCAACAGTCTTTTTTCAATATCCCCTGAGAACCCTGGTTAAACTAAAAATGATCCTAACTCGGATCCTAGGCAAAATTATAATAAAATAGAATACCATATTTTGGTGTAATACAATCAAACCTGTTCTTATCCTGGGGATAATGACCACATAAGAAAAAAGGCACACGAAAAAATGATTAAAAAATTGATAAATTGGTTTAATAATGGATATTTTCATAATTATTATTCTTTTATGCTATAGATAATGACCGCACGAAATGAGTATCTCTTAGAAAATCAAGTTTAACACAAGAGCTAGTAAGGGGTTTTTTAAGATCTTAAAAGGCTGGGAAATCTTCAAAAATAAGTAAAGGGTTAAACTACTATCCTCCGTTCTACAGATACTGTAAAAAAAAGATAATTTCTAAACCTCAGCACTTAGTGATACCCTTCAAACCTTTTCTATATAAAAATACATCTGATAGATTCTTTTATAATATTCCGGAAAGATTTGTTTATGCTTTTTTAAACCCTTACGCGTGATCTCTTTGGACAGTAAAGGTTCTTATATACAGTTTTTCAGCCACATAATCAAGGCTCTAAACACAGTATATATTCTTACATATCGTCGACCTGATTATCAGAATACTTAACTCCACTAGCTGAACTGATTGGTTATAGGAGTGCAACGCGCCAAGCACAGCGGTTATCCATATTCGAAAATAGCACAAAATTCAACAGAAGATTGAAATAGCAGTTTGAAGAACAATTGCAATGGAAATGACTAAATTTTTACAGAAATCGAATTAAAATCGTCTGAAATTAATAGGGTTGCCGCTGAAAAAAACAATAAAAATTAACTATAACATACATTATCCCCATGGCACAACCACATTACCACACGACAAAAATATTAAGGTAAGCATTTTGTAATGTTATCGCCCATTTTGGTGAACATAAACAACAAATTGGCACGTTGAACTTTTATATCAAGTTATCACCCCAAAAGAAATAACGCATTCTGATAATTAGGCCGACGATATTTGATTTCCACACTTCCGGCATGCAGTGGCGGATTAGGCGCGTGTCAGACCTGGCGGCCGCCAGGGGCCCCAAGCTTGATGAGTGCAAAGGCCAGCGACAAACCAACCACGCCACCTTGGAACAAGAAAAAAAAAAGAAAACAAAGATACAATGAAAATCCCGCTAGAAATTTACCTAGATGTAAAAGAAATCCTAACGTAGAAAAACTTTTGAAAATATTTTTAACAATACTGATATCGATTGCATCAGGTGAATGATCCTTTTTAATTTTAAAACGTGTAAAAAATTATTTAAGGAATACTATGGAGGAAAAGTGGAATTGAATAACATGACCATATTATATATGTTACCGGCAAAGTATGAAATGCCGGCATTCTATACAATGCCGGAGGTTTTTAGGCAAAGTATGAAATATGACATTGATTACATACTTTGCCTAGGCATTGTATAGAATGCCCAGGCATTCTATAGAATACCTAAAGCTATTTAGGCAAAGTATGAAAAAAGATCATGATAAAGATATTATATATATATATATATCAATGACTTACATTCATAAAAGTACAAATGGTTATTCTGACAAAATAATGAGACTGCCATTAAAAAAAATATTGTTAAATTGTGATTTCGCATATACTTGGTATTAAAATTCCTTCAGAAGTTCCAAGTTGATAGAAACCATCCTATTTCTCACTCATTACAAGTGCCAATATATTGGCATTCGGAAAAAAATCAATGTTTTGTATTACACAATACCTTTTTAAAAAAAATTATTTTCTGTTTCTTCTGGAAAATTTCACGTAGGGGGATGTACAGTTCAATATCATAACGCGTAACATTTTTGTATTTGGTTGAAAGTTCTTTCAGAATTCTATCATATCCCCAGAATCGTGAAATAAATTTTGCTCTTGGCAAATTAAATTCCTAGAACAAGTTCACATCGTCAAACTGGGTGTCAAAATTACCGGCGGCAATTGGTATCGCTTATATGATGCCGCACTAAAAAGGGATACCAGCCCCTGGTGAATATACTAGGTCTGAAAATGGTAAAAATATGAATCTGTAGCCCCATTGGGGGAAAAAAGAATCCGTGACGTAAAACTGTATAGCAGTTCTTCCCAACAGTTTTCTCTTCCGCGGACCAGTCAAAGTTTGATAATTTTACGGCGGCCCACTGAGGGTGGGACGTTGATTATTTATATTTTAAATTGTTTTCATTTTATAATTTAATTGTATTTAAACATGCCTTCAGAGTAAAATTCAGGTGCACCAAAAAATAATTATAAAATGATTTCACATAAAATATAAAGTGATTTCCATGGAAAGTCGCACAAACATGAGAAAAATACACCCCAGTAAATATAATGGAAATAATTTAATGCTCCTTGAGTCCGTAATTTAATGCTCCTGATACCCTTTGATCCACGGAATAACAGTTGGGGACCACTGTTTTATGGCACTGAAGCTTTCTTTAGCAGCTTAAATGAGTTTACTTTTATTTTCCGCAAACATCACATCATAGCTATTCAGCAACCAATAGTACCTGAGTATCTTCTTAGTAGTCATTTTAGCATTTTTTAACTTCTAGTAATTTCAGTGAAGAAAAAACCTTTTTTTTTTCGAGCACCAACTTGAATTTTAGGCAACTAACCGTTCAATAGTTGTTTCATGTCTATGGACCATGGGTCAGCAACCTTTTAGCTGTTGCGTGTCAAACCAATCTACCGATATGATTCAGCGAACCACACAGTAGAGCATTTTTGAAACAATTAAAAAATTTACAAATTTGTTGAGTAGTGCAAAGTGTCACATGTGGCTCGTGTGACATAGGTTGCCGACCCCTGCCTTAGAGCATGTCTCATTCTCCAACATTATAGCTTTCTTCTCCATTTTCAGGCAGCACAGGAAAAAAACAATTTTTTGTTGAATAAGTTTAAGTAAAATTGAGTATTTTGACATTTCCGAACAAACAGCAATGTACAACTAACAGATTCTGAGCCTGAGCCACGCGTTAAAAGTTTCATATCTTGCCAATTGACAATATTCGAAATGAATCTGAGATGTATTTCATACTTTGCCGGTTTCTCATTAGGCATTCTATAGAATGCCTAGACAATGTGTGAAATAGGAATCACATTTCATACATTGCCGGCTAGATTTAGGCATTGTATAGAATGCCTAGGCATTCTATAGAATGCCAGATTTCATACTTTGCCGGTAACATATACAGCATAAAATGTTTTGGACAAAATAGGTATGGTGAAAATAATTGATGAATTTGCCAAAGAGAAATCAAACTGTACAGCAAAACTGTAAGGTCTTAAGAAAAGTTTTCAATTTTTTTTACGTACAGTTCAGACTTTTCATTTACCCGATGAGTTTTATTATAGCGATACATTTTATTTTGAGAATTTAAAGTAAGCGACTCTTAAGCCCATGGACCTCAAACTTTTTACCGCCAGGGGCCTCCAACTATCTTAATCCGCCTCTGCCGACATGTTTCTAGTACTGGCGATATTCATCCTTTAACTATAGAATTGTAAACTTTTTAACACAACAAACTTCGATGAGAATATTCTAAAAAAGATTACATATTTTCTTCAAAAATAAAAAAAAAATACAATTAGGGAAACCTGTAATAAAAGAAATCCATTTTTTGTGTCTTTGATAAGTAAAAATGATAGAAAATTAATTCAAACGTTCTATTTTTAAATGAAAAACTAACATTTTACAGTCATTTTGCAGATAGTATAAAATGTATGATTTAATTCTGATGTAAGTTGTAACATTCAAATAAGACATTTTCAGTTTTGTGGTGGAAAAATAATTTTCATATTTATGTTAATGCAAGAAAAAAATATTTATGCTTCAAATTAATTTTTCGTTAATTCTTCGTAAACTTTTATATGATGTATTATTTTAAAGTAAATAATACCCCAGCGCTATAAATAATTTACAAACTTCGATAAACTTCCGAAGCAAAGCATTGTTTAACAGCATTATATTGGATACGCCACATGAATAAAATACACTGCACCACAGGAACAAATAACTTACCAAATAATACAGTGAATAGAACGTTTTCTTTTGTTCCCTACACTAAAGAACTGGCAAAAAAAAATATGAAGTCGATAAAAAAATGAATTGCTCTCTTCCTCAGCATTTTTGATTATATATTGTGACTAAACCTGCATGAAGCCTCGCTTTATGGAAAAATAGTGAAAGGAGTGTCACTCGTTGGCAGTATCTTAGTAGAGGTAATTGCTTTAGGGTTTTTCTCGCTAAAAAAAAAGACTGTAAAAATGGTTTATAAATTATTGTATAAGAGATCATTTTTTAAAACTTTATTTTTGTGAGAATTTTTATATTCGATTAAACTGAGGAATTATTGTTTTATGAATATAATAGTTTCCCATTACTTTTAAATTGCTGATAATTGTTGTCAGGTTGTTTTTTCCTATACGAGTCGAATAATTTCCTTAGTTGTTCAAAAATGCATCGTTGAAAGTACTTCATAGACATTAAAAATGATGCACTCAGTTTAATGGATAACTCTTCGTAAAAGAAGGAAATGCGCAATGCCCCACACATCTTACGAATTTGTAACGCACATTTTTTAAGCTATGCTTCGTGTTTTGTAGCAAATGTAGAACGTAGTAAATAGTAAATTATATCGAAGTTACAGCTGGGAAACAGATAATTTGAATACTATTTTGAGATTTATTTAGCTTTAGATAAGACAGAGCAATATGAAAAGAAAAATATTGTCTTATTTTTGTTCTTATTAAGTGGTAATTACGAATTAAACATCTACCAATTAATTCATGAAAATGCAAAACTTCCAGATCTGCACGGAGAAAATAAATTGAGATCAATGTAAAGAACTGAATTGCATTACAGCGGATCTCACAACATGGTGGTATATATGGAAATCAGAGGGGAAAATACGTTCGCCAATGGCTGGAATAGAGATACCAAATCATGCAACCAGATCTGATTTCGCTTTTGTGGCATATAAAGCGTTATATACGATGGCAATTCGGAAAGTAACATCCGAATCGCTGTAAAAAACGAACTAGGACAGAGGGGATGGGGGAGTTATTTACATATCATAGGTACAACTCTCCTCTATTTTTCAACATAGACTCCCCCATTATTCAAGGACTTGTCGTGCCGTTTTACCAATTTACCAATTCCTTCTGTATAAAAAGCGGCCGCTAGCGATTTAAACCAATGTGTCAGAGCGTTTTTAAGTTCCTCATCAACGAAATGCTGTCCCCCTAGCCACTTCTTCATTGCAGTGATTAGATGGTAATCATATGAGATCAGCAGTCACTACAGACAGCATTCCACTTCGTGATTCCTCATGGATGTTTGTGCTTCCATCCTTGAAAAAGCGTATCCATTGACGCACTACACCTTCACTCATAATGTTTGGCCCATATACGGCACACCATTCACGATGGATATCCGATGTTGACATTTTTTTTTTGGCCCAAAGAAATCTTACCACTCCTCGCACCTCATATTTCTCGGGAATTTCTATGACGGCACAGATTTTGTCAAGTTATAACCAGCAAACTCTTAGCCCTACGACACTCACTCGCCGACTGTAAGCTTACTGAATCAGAGATTACTCGTGCATTCGATCGAGGGCGCTCCGAGCCGTACTTCTAGCGCCACGCCCAAACAGCGGTTAGTTTCCGAATTGCCCTCGTATATATATATATATCGTGCTCTATTAAACCTAACCATCCTAGACTGTATATAGAGAAGGATTTCTAAAAAAGAAATAAACTCTATTTTGAAAAAAATCTACAAGAATTTCTAGTTAATTCACCTAGTGCAGCCATTGAGGCCTGCTTTTGACTTGTCACTTGTCATGACTCTTTACGGAATGGTATATTTAGATTCCTTCCCACTTTATGACTATTACGTACTCATGACTAGAGATCACCTCAATATATGGTCCTCTGTTCTAATTTGCTTTTCCTTAAATATTTTTGACAATGCTTTTGGTGCTGTTTTTATCATTCTTCATTGTACTTGTCTGTTGGTCTACTTGCCGAAAGATCAAAGACGATTATGGATATAAAAAATCTATCTTTAAAAAGAGAATTAATCATGTCTGTTAGTGGTATTTAACATTGTTATATTATTTAAATTATGAAAAATATGTATTATATCACTCAAAAACTGATTTCAGAAAGGAAATTTATTATTTCCATTTCATTCATAAGGGCATGTGAAACGTGCATTATTTTTTTCCAATAGAGGTTTAACTATGTTACTAAATGTCTGCATCATTTATGTTTGAACTTTTAATTATATATGCCCAAAAATTTACTGAATCTGAAATTATTAAATATCATGCACATCTGTGAATGAACAATTAAACTACCCATATAAAAATGGAAGAGTCCTATCTTTCCCTTTATCAATTTCATCATCTTGGTGTTTTATAAGATATTTTAATAGAAGTATTTGTTATGTCGAAAATGGATGAAAATATAATAAATTCAAAGTATTCCTCTAATTGTTTGACCTATAGGGGAAAATACCTAATTGCAAGGACTCTGATTAATCCTATACCTTATAAGACTCCTAAGAAATAATTCATATTCCTTAAAATGCAAAGAACTATTCAATAACTACCACCTCTTGTAAGATCTTAACCATAAGGCTTAATCAGAAGGCAAATTCTTAATCAGAAGGCAAGATATCCAGAAATAAATTGATTAAAATGAAATAATGCTCCAGGGGAAAGTATTCGGTAAACAAGGAAGGATAAAATTTTGTGTTTAATTTCTCCTGATTTAATAAGTAGCGTTTTACTCAGATGAAATTGCCTTAAGGCTATATTTAGGGATTTTAATTTATCCAATTATCAAGGTACAATCCGATATTCCTCGTAACCAATTCTATATACATAAATCAGCCACGACGTGAGAGTTATCACTGCATCATCTCAATTACCTAGTTCCTTTTATCACCAGAAAGTGGGGAAAACTAATTAAAATAATGAACGAATACGAAGAAATTATTAAAGGTAGGGAAATTTATTTGCTTAACCTGAAAAGGGGAATTTTTATTTACTTTTTATTGCTTAGGTAAATGTGGAAAACATGTTTAACATGGTATTGCAACGTTTCTCAAACTGTAGGGCGTGCCTCCACAAGGGGGAGCGAGCATATTGAAAAGCCGAAAACAAATGATTATTAAAAAAAATTATTAACTTACTGAAAGTAAGCAAACAAAATGCAATCTGACATAATAAAAAAATAAAATATACATTTACACTGATATAATACACTTATAAATGTGTCAGTATTGCGCAATGTATTTTATATAATTAATTTAACAATACTAAGTTAAAAACAAGTTTAAAAATTACAAGTAACCCCACACATGGAATTGTCATATATAAAACTATATACAAAAACTAATACTATTTTTGATAATATGTACAGTTTGTAATTAATCCCTTAAATTGCGTGATTAAAAGTTACGTGATTCATTCACCAATTCCATCGTTTTCCTCATAGGCGAGCGTATGTGATGTATTGGGGGCGGCTGACTAAAAGGAATATAAATAAGTAAATTCTTTGAAATAGGTAAATCCTTCGCAAACACTATCAAGATTTTTTTATTACATTCCGAAGCCTTCGGAATAATTTTATGGATAGCAGTGCACAGAAAAATCGTACATCGGAAAGACGTATATATACGTCCGTGTCGATATTAGCGTTTTGACTAAGCGGATGTTTATGTACGTAGGTGGCACTCAAGAGGGTAAAGTCGTATTGTAGCTTTAACATCAAAGTATGGTATTGTTCATTTCAATGAATTGTTATGGTATGGAGGGGTGATCGATGAAAATTATGATTGAACATTGGGTCACAAATATTGAAAGTTTGAGAAGCACTGTTGTAGCGTGATCCAATACATTATTCCAAGCTTACCCAAAATGAAGTGATGGAACAATCGGATTTCACGTGACACGGATATAACTAATGCTCTTCTAGCGGTGTGAATTGCGCAACCAATTTTTCATCACATTGTGGAAAAACTTTAAAGGGTAACTTAAAAAAATCTACAAAAAAATTTCTAATAATTGCTTAAAAGTTTTTGAAGTAATGAGGATTAAATGTAATTATAAAATTTTTATCTAAACAATGATTCAAATCATGTAATTGAGAAAAATTCATTACTAAAACTTATACGCCACCCAAGCGCCATCGTAGTTAAATTAGCTACCTTCCTCTATATATATGCACTACAATATAATTCAAATATCACCGTAATAACCTGATTTATTATAATGCATAACAAATCTAATTTTCAGATGGGCATAGTTTGAAATAACTTAATAATGATACAGTGTGTTTCAAATGCCTATGTTTTTCAATTTTTTTCAGGAGTTTGTAATTCGCTACATAATTTTTGATATTGTATATAACATGGAATTCCCGGACAAAAATCAATTTGCTGGTATCTCACTTAAGCTGGTATGCTTAATGTTTTGATGTATATTGAATATGATAATTCAATTAGTGAAACACACACACAATTACACTATCATTTTACCATGAGAGATTTTAGTTAGTTGCATTAGGTGGAACTGTGTTCGGAATATTTCTGTGTAAATGTTCAACTATTGCGTGATGGATAAAGTAATTTGTGGCGCATCCTTCTCATTTTATTTACAAAATATATTTGTAAATGCTCAAAATAGACCAAAGACTATAGAAACCTACCAAACAATGCAAAGTTGATATTTTTTTCAGAATATAACTAACACTTTAAAAGTATTTGTGAGCGAATATTTTTTTAACTTTCATAACATGACAAAACATAATGAGAAACCATTGTTTTCGTGATTGCTAATAAGAAAACTACTTTTTAGAACAGAAAATATCAAAAAAGTATCCAAGAAAATAGGAACTGAAAAAATTCAGTAGGAAAACCATATTTTAATGGGTAATAAGCATACAAAGCTAAGTATTGCTTTTTAGTTGACTTAAACCTGTAGTTCAGTGTCTAACGATTTTCTTTCATCTTTCGTTTATATTTCCAAAATTTATTATAAACTAACAAAAACAGGGACATAATTAATAATTCAAATTTTCGTAAACTGTACCAAATTGAAATGGATAAATAGCAAATTAAAACAAGGAATCAAGACGTTTTTATTATAATCTCTTTGAACACAAATATATATGTTCAATTGTAAAAATGTAATTATACCATAAAATTCGGCGTATAACGTGCACTTTCAACTAAAAAAATAAGATCGAAATTTACAGAGGCGCGTTTTACGCCGGGTATAAAAAATAGCTTCAAAAATGAAAAAGAGATGTGCATAAAAAAACTTAGTCTTCTACAAAGATCGGAATACTGTTTATTTAAAATAAATGTCATACCTTATGGAAAAGGGTTGCTTTGTTAGAAATATACTGTTCTTTCAAAATTCCGGTGTAATACCTCAATTAAATTCCTTTAAAAATAATAACATTGCTTACGTACATTGAAGATTCCTTCGTAAGAAAGGGGGTGCGCGTTGGTACGGTGAATATACCTTAAAATTAAAAAATAGAGCTTGAAAGTAAAGGTGCGTGTTGTACACCAGTGCGCGTCATAAACCGGATTTTACGGTACCTTTTTTTCTGTAAAACTATAAAAGAGACGGATAATTTTTAAAAATACTAAGAAAATGGTAATTCAAGATCTTTAATAATTTTATAAAATTAATAGTATTCAGATCTTTGCATATGCAATAAATAAATAAAAAAAATAAAAAAATAAAAATTAAGCATATAAAACAACAAATGATTTTTAGTTTCATGGCATATTAAACATTAAAAAAATAAGGTATTTTATTCTATTTATATATTCATCACAAATATGCATTTTTTTCTAAAACTAAAAGTGTAATTTGGTTCTAATCAGTTCCTTAAGAATTTATGACAGTATTTAAGTTTCCTGGTTTTTGTAATCAAATATGTACTGTTTGAATATAATTCATCTTAAAATGTTCTGAGAAATAAAAGATTTTTTAACTGAAATGTATATGAGTTTCTCTAAAAACTCATTTCTCTCATTTTAAATAGATCATTGAATGTTGAATATTTTATTTTTATTATATATTTTTTTAATGATATTTAAGAATAAACAGTGAATATTGAAGCATCCATTTTCAGAGCTCATGTACATGGTCTGCTATTTTACGTGGTGTGTGGAATTTCAAATAACGTGCATGCACTAGTTTTTTTAATGCATGATTTAGTATTCTTTAAAAATGAAACTCTTCATATTGTAATGGGAAATGCGCTTTTGTTATTTTTTTACCTTTCTTTTTAAAATACTTTTTTTGAAAGTTATACAATAGAAATTAGGGTATTTAACACATATATTATAAAAAACCACCCATAAAATTTAAATATATAGAACATTAATTATATATATTTGGAATTCAATAATGAAAGCGTTTAAGAACACTACTTTAATTTTCAAATTCTATACTGGGTTGCACAAACAGCCTTTTTATCCAAATGAACCTAGTGAATATTTTTAAACATGTGACAAAAATAAATACAATAAAAAGAAACATACGCAAAAACGTAAAACTAAATCTGCTATTCGTTATAGCAAACGTTTTGTTTTGTGTTCCTAGAGTAATTATTTTTGTAACAACAATACAAAAAAGGCGTTTAAAATTAGTTTCCCCCATAAAATACCTGTGATTTAATTATTTCAATATTAATTAGAATTAACTAGTACAAACCATCATTACATATTTAATAAATTGAGAAAAGCTTATTTAATTGTCCTAAAAGTTTTTGAATATATTAACGCCTTTTTTTGGCAACATATTGTGTCTTTAATAATTAAATTCCGTTTTAGATTTAAACAGCAAGATCTACAGTGTAACAATGTCCAATTACTACTGAAAAAATGAGAACGAAATAATTTTTTTTCCCTTTTGACAAAATTTGCAGGTACCATATTTTTTTTGTAATGATTGACGCAATCATTTAATTTGGATTAAAACATTTTTTCCCCAAAATTTTATATTGCTATTAATTAACGATGAAGTGTTAAAGTAGTGGAAGGGTCTGAAGATATAAGTGGTTTTAATCAACATTAACATTTATTCAACTTCAATCCAAAGAGATCTTGAGGATTGTCGAAAAAGAATATTAATCAATTAATAAAAAGCGTTAAATGTGCATTTAAAATATAATGAAAAAAAACTCCTGTTCTCATTGAAGGATTAAAAAAGGAGAATGATGTTTTTTTAAATGAATCTTTATTTCAGAGAAAATAAATCATCTAAGGAAAATTTTTAACTTTCAGACACCACAAGATAAATTGCATGGTTGCGCGGGAGCCTCTCCTAAAAAGAAATTTTTAATCTTACTTCGCTTTTGATACATCGAAAAAACCTTTCTGAAATGTTTTTAAAATGTGCAGACTAGTATAATTTTTAATTTTTACATTCCATATACATATTAACTAATATTTAAAATGATTTACTAAAACTGTTTAATATTTCAACTCTAACAAGACAAGTAGCTGTTGAAAAAAAATTAAATATTTATTAATATTTAGCATGCATCATTCGCATACACGGGAAAAGTTTTGTTATGCAGCGATTTAATATCTTACCACAAATCAAATATGATGAATCCTCAATGGCTGCCAATTTTTCACTATCCTAACAGAGCAAAAATAATCAGGAATGCAGTTTTGCTTT
>BMAO01014121.1:312500-316336 GCA_019973975.1 Trichonephila clavata | reverse complement strand
TAGGCTCTAGATTAGATCGAAATGAGATTTTCCCCCTTCGTTTTTTTTAGCCTTTGCATTTGGCTGTGTTGAGAATTTATGCTCTCATTTATCGATTTTTGTAGCGTTCTGTGTGTGTATTCATATTTCTAGATAAGATGAATTGAAAGTAAATAGAGAAAATATATCTGTGTGTGTGTTGAGAGAGAGAAAGATTATGGAAAAAAGTTAGGGAGAATTCAAACTAGTTTTCTGTAATTATTATTCGGTAGTTGCTGTGGATTATAAAATGGAAGAAAAGTGTAACTGTATCTAAATATGTGTGATGAAATTTTACTGTTACATAATGTAGCTATTGAAATTATCGGTTACTCTCTTTGAAGTCTTTTTTTAAATATTTCTGTACAACGTGTGTGAAACGAATTTTTTCATTGATCGCTTAAAAAGTTCAAAGTCTTAGTTGCTTAGATATGAGAAAATTAAGTATCAATATCATTTTTGAAATATTTTATTTGATTTAGAGATATTAGAGAACGGAAACAAACTTATTACAACCAAGATATGTGAATGTGTGTATGCTGTATAATTTCTGAAATATATCTTAAAGCTTTATTATGTTTTTATCAAATATTTTAACCGAGAAAAAATAAAAATTATATATTGATTTTTGCAATTTTAATCAATAAAAAAAATCACCTTTTTTCGATTAATCAGTGAACATGACTAAAAAAAGTTATTTCGCAAATATGTATTGAACTAAAGGCTTTGCATAAAATAGTGACTAGTATTAAGTTAATATAACATTTGTTTTATTTATTTTGAAAATCAAAATTGAAAAAAATACGGAAAAGTTTTGTTTTTGCTTATAAAATCTTGAAATAGGCATTGAATTGTAAAAAAAAACTTTTCCCCAGTGAAAAACATTTATCATAACTCATTGACGTTGAATGGATTTGAAATAAATATATATAACTAACTTTGAGAATGCACAAAATTCTGTATATATTAAATCCGTATTGATGGGAGCCGAAATAAAAGGAGTAAGAAAATTCAGAGATTTGCATCATTATACTTTACAGAAAGATTATAGTTTTACGGCGTAGTTTGTGTTTAGACATTCATTACAATTAGTAAAAAAGACCGTATTCAAGAAATTCCCACTAGATGCGCTTGCACACACACACACACATATATATGTTCGATAAATTCTAAATTACTCGAATTTTATTGAATAATTAACACCCTTGATCGCTCATTTCCGTTTCGGTAGTTTGGAATTTTCCCTTATCCTCCTTACAATCTTCCTGCAACACTCTATTCCCCCCCCCCCTCATTGCCTAACATTCCTAGGGGCAGAGCAACAAGCGTATTTCGTGTCCGTTAAAAGCTTCTACTGAATGTTTGGATTCTACAGCAGGATTTGCATTCCAAGGTTCAATTTGCTTAAATTTTTCGTTTGAGTTTTGAGACGTTCTAATTCCGAGATATCTCCACACTGGCAATTACTGCTGCTGGAATGTGCCTATTTTATATACCTGCTGAGATTTCTTATTCTCAAATCGTGAAGCCAGACTCTTTTCTGCTTCTTATTATTCAACGCTTTTCCATTGTTTCATATTTTAGAATATCGGTAAATTATGTCAGCAAGTGCGTTTATTATGGTCAAAACAGTATTTTTCAAAATATTTTACTAAGAATCTGTGAACAGTGATACTTTTTCTTCTACGAGCAATATCTCTTTAAGTATTTTACTTTTTGCTGTTGGAGAATATGTATATATTTTCCACAAGGAATTTTTAATGTTCCCCGGAATCGAAACTCTTCCATTACTGATGATTCTTAGGAACCTCATAATAAATGGGAAAATGCAGCGATATCTCTCCGTACTTCCGTTGCTTTTTTTGCAGTTGCTCCGCTGATCGATAGCAACCCACTAAGGCAGTGGAGTCGTTTCTCCTGAAAATCACCGTCTTGTCTTCTCCCCAAAGGAAGCTACTTTTAATTAAAGTAAACTAGACCTCAAATCCTGTGTGTGGATATTCTTTTCAGAATAGGAGTGCCGTCTTTGTCATTTGATTAAGATGCAATGTTTCGAGATCTTTCTTGTGTAATTTTACGTATTTACGACATATTTCAGTATCTTTCTTTTCTTTTACATTGAGTAAAAATTGTTATCGTATCAGTGAAGAGAGACTTTTTTGTACGCGTATCATATCATACAAAGACTGTTTTTTAAATAAAGTCCGTTTTTTTTTAAATAAGAACAATATTTTGTTTTTAAAAACCTTTATTTTAGGATTGTACATACTTTTACATATTTTTCTACATAGTTGCCGAGTTTATTAATGCACTTGTCACACCTTAGAATTAAGTTTTGAAAACCCTCTTCAAAGAAGTCTACCGCCTGGTCGGACAGCCAAGAGTTCACGGCCGCCTTCACTTCTTCGTTGTCACTGAAGAGCTTCCAGCCAAGACTGTGTTTGAGGTACTGGAAAAGGTGGAGCAAGGTCTGGGCTGTATGGGGCATGATCCAAAACCTCCCAGTCAAAAGATTATATTAAGTTCCGAGTCGTTCGAGAAGTGTGAGGCTCTCATCGTGAAACTTCCTGACCCATTTTTGTACTTTGCTGTCACTCATTGCTTCAGTGCGATAAACTTCTGTTATCTGACGATGAATGTCTCGCAGCCGACATGTTCCTCGCAGTCAAAAAAAAAAAAACGGATAACAGACCATCTCACACTTGGCGGGTGATTCAATCACCTTAAGCATTTTAAAGAAGCGCTGCGAAGCTTACACTACTGCTACAGAGCTGAAAATGGCGCGAGTGTGTTCGCAAAGGATGCTGGTCAAGTGGACGCAGAGACTTGTTGCGGCGTCACGCACGAAACTAGGGAACCTTAAACGCGCAAACGGACCTTGCTTAAACAAATAGAAGCCCTTTTTATTTAGTCTATTAGTTATTTAATATTTTTTTTATTACTATATATTTTGAAACTGCGGATGTTTGTGGCAGCCGTATCATGTTCCAACCCTAGTGCCATTGAAAACACGACGTATAGAGGGGTTGATGTACGTTAAATCTATCGAGGCTCAAAGTCCTAGAGTTGGCATGGTGTGGTAGTTTGGAGAGAGAAGGGGCTGTAAAAATGCAAATGTTGTCCTCGTCACTTGACAGAGGTTCGTCGTTAATAGTCCTCGTATTGTAGAGCGTTGGACTCTAAAAAGATGTGTAGTAGTTAGGAGAAGGGGTGCCGGCTCACGTGCCGTCCTCGTCACTTGACCATGATTCAAAATTACGAGGTCCGTCGCCAAAAGCCCTCGTGTTGCTGATCAGTGCGACGTTAATATTCACTCACTCACTCTGTATAAAGATCAATCTACAGGAGGGAGGGGGGCTAAATTCGGGGGGGGGTTCAGTGGTCTCCTTTAGTGTAACAATTATTTATTAATTTAAGGTAGGTTACACAAAGACAACACATCATTTTAATATAAAATAATGGACAAAGAACATGGACTTGTTTTCATTGCGACCACATTATTTCCTCACCTGGCCTCTATTAAAGATGTGTGGTCGCTAGAGGGCGCTTCTGCTGCTTGGCAGAGTTAATTGTAGTTATTATGACAAGAGTGCTTTATAGTGCTATGTCAATAAACACTCACTCGAGATTATTAGGTTATACCTCATTTAGATTATACCTCTTGAATTTTTAGTCCTTTTTCTTTCTAAATCGATCTTAGAATGAAGTTTAGTAAAAAATTTAATTAATTTAAAAATTAACGAAGATTAAAGTCATTTTTTTACTAATATCTTTGCTTTGTATTTTTTTCTCTTTAAGAGCATATTTCGTATTTACAA